>OX422214.1:516469480-516504480 GCA_949130495.1 Sambucus nigra | reverse complement strand
GAATTTGTATGCATACTGGAAGGTTGGGATGAGGTCTGATTTAAAGGCCATAAGTGAACGTGTTTAGGTAGTCTGTGAAAGAGGGTGGACACCTCCCACTATCACAGTTGATAATGTCATCGGCCCTAAACCTATCTCACAGTGAACAAAGAATGAATTTAAGTGGATCAATTTTAATTCCCATGATTTGAGTGCCATCTCGAGAGCTATTACCCCAGACGAGTTCCACTACATTATTACATGCACCACATCTAAAGAAGTTTGGGATACCCTTCAGCTCACTCACGAGGGTACCAATGTTAAAGATTCTAAGTTGCAAAATCTCACCATGTAATTTGAAACTTTCACAATGCTTGAATCTAAATATTTTCATGAGTTTTATGCACAAATGTCCGACATGGTAAACTCGAGTTTAATTTAGGTGATAAAATACTCGAGATGCATGTAGTTAAGAAAATATTAAGATCGCTTCCTGTCCATTTTATTCCTAAGGTTACCGTTCTTAATTCTCTAGGGATCTTAAACACTCTCAGATTAGAAGAGGTTGTAAGAGATCTTCAAACATACGAGATAGATATATTCCATAAAATAGTTAAGCCTAAAAATAAGGGGTTGCACTTAAAGCTTAGTCTAGAATGAGAGAGGTAGTATTTCAGAAGAGAGAGGAAGCATCATTCGATTCGAAGTTTAATTATGATTTAGATGATTTGGCCCTTTTATAAAAATTTTCAAGAAATTTCTCAAACTTAAAAAGCAAAATACTTCCAAAGATAAGAAATTTTTTGAGAAAGATAAAAAATTTAAATCGAGCAAGAAATTTTTTGAAAAAGAAAATAATGATTTCATAAAGAAAGACGAGGAGAGATGTTATGAGTGTGAGGGAAAGGGTAAAAAATCTCACGAGTGTCCGACTAGGATGAAATGCCAAGAAAAAGGTAAATCTACCTTAAACATCATGTTTAGCGATAGCGAGGTCAAGTCGGTAAGTTTGGGAGAAGTATCATCGCATAGTTGTAACTTCATCGCATTCATGCTTATCATTTTAGTGAATATAGTACCCCTCAAGACGATGAGGAAAATACTAAATATGAACACCTCGATAGTGAGTCTAGTCACTCTGAGGTGAGTTAGGGAGGGCATGCCTTAAGTGAGAATGAGGGTGACCTTCAATGCGCCTATGTCCATCACTACACTGATTCCTTTAAATTGAAGAAACAAAAAAAGGGTTAGCTATGAGAGTTTTAGTGCTAGATAAAGAGTTAAGAGTGGCAAGAGAGATTGTTCCCTCGATGAGAGAAGCTTTGGGAGAGAGAGTTTATTTAGCTCAGAGGAAGAACGGGGACTTGACCAACAAGGTGGCTAGTCTTATGAGAGATTTCCAGACATTCATGGAAACTCATGAGAAATTTAAAGCCCTTGTATCCCAACTCGGGAAAGATCTTAAACATTCCCAGGAGGTCAAGGTAGCTATCGAGGATACATCGAAGAAGGTTGGTAAGATGTTCCTCGACCCCGATTTAGAAAATGTCGAGAAGAAAGGAATAAGTTATAACAGTGCATCTACTTCTCATGTCGTACCCAAACTGGTTATCGAGTTTGTGATGGACCCTTATGTCCATTGACAAATTCACCTAGGTGGACTAACCCACCTAGAATAGTTCAACCTAGAAAAAAAAATCGTGGTAGACCTAAACCTTTCTATGTTTGTGTAACAACCCTCGATTTTGGAGACTGAGAAATTTAAATTTTGGGAAAATAAAATTTAATTAAATTGGAGAATTTTAGAATTTGGGAAATGAGGTCCAAAAATAGAAAATATTTTAAAGTATTCCGGATGATGATTTTGAGGGTACCATCAATCCCGGAAGGGTCGAGATAGTCAAAATGACTGTCATTGGGTTTTATTTCGGCTCCGGAATGTTTTAAGTTATTTTGGCTCGAATTGGAGTAAACGAGTCATTTAAAGTGTGTATTAACATTTAAAACTGGGTTTTTGTTTTTAAAGGATTTAAGGCTTACGGATGAAGCCTTCTCAAATAGAGAAAGAGAGAAAGAAAAAGGAAGAAAGAAAGAAGAAGGAAAAGAAGAGAGAGAGAGGAAGAAAAGCTTGGGATTTCCGGCCCAACCGCGACATCGAGGATGATCCAACCTCTACAAATCTGAGGCAAGTGTTTAATCTTGCTAAATAGCTATTTGTGTATTTTATTTCATAAATTGTGGGGTAAAGAAATGGTTTTTGGGTATTAATGTCAAAACCTAGATTTTAGGTTTAAATCTTGAAATCAATGATTAAATATGGAATTAATGACATAGAAATGATTGGGATCAACTTTGGGTTGGTTAATGGGCTTAAAATCATGATTTGATGAAGGTATGGGGGTTGGAATGAGAAATTTAGGGTTTAGAATTCGTGGGTTTTGAAGAAACAGATGAAACCTTCAAAAATTGCAGGTCCGAATCGATTCGTCCCCTCAAGCGAATCGATTCGGTTTGGTAAAATTAGCAGGTCTGCATTGACCGAATCGATTCGGACCCCAAGCCGAATCGATTCGGCCTATTGCAGAAGCCCAGGTCTTTGGACCCGAATCGATTCGCCTGGGAGGCCGAATCGATTCGGAAACATGGCATTTTGGAGTATTTTCTCCATAGTGATTTCAAACCCTTTTTGGTTGGGTTTATTGATATGGGGCCTTCTCTTATGATGTAAGCGATATGTTCTTGGAGACACATAAGGAGTTTCTCACACATTAGAGTTTTGGGGACTCCTTAGGGTAATTTGGGAGAAATGTATCCATGTATGTTTTTGGAGTTATGTAGAGAGATTTTGGGGGAAAACCCTTTGGGATTGGGAATCCTAATTGTAGATTAAAAGTAAGTGTAGATGTGATGTGAGGCTAAGAACTCTTAGAGAGATCTTAGATTAGGGTATTCACAAAAGTGATCGAACCATAGTCGAAATCGAGGGAAATGAGATTATGTGATGATTGAAAGAATGAGCTTGAGGCTGATAGACTATTAGTTATATGTATACCGATAGTCAAAATGATTACTAGATTCTTTAATGTACTCGGAGATATAGATGATATGTGTAGTGAAAGATTTCTACACAAACTCTTGGGTGATATCCCTAATGTTGAATATATATATATAGGTATAGATATATACATATGGTTTTGGGAGACTATTCATCATAGGAAAATGATCGAATATGTTTCAAGTATGGGATTATATTCACGTATCGAGGTAAATTAAAGGAATGGGGGTGACGGATTGTATATTGAGGATTATGTATACTTATAGCCGAGTATATATATATATATATATCTTATACATATGAACGAGAATTAGTTTATATTTATAGATATAAGGATATGTGAACATGTGTTGATATATATATCTGTATGTATATGAATATATGGATATATTTATGTTATGGATATACATGGTATGGATATTTAAACCGTATATGATGGTTTATTACTTGATCATATGATTGGATCATATGGATTATATATTATGCATGTAAATGATATATATACTTAATTGGTTAAGCATACCCCGCTCATGCTATCATTGGGAAGTTGCGCGCGTAGAGGGTGAGCATCCTGGCTAGAAAAGCAGGGTGTGGATATTCCCCAGGTCATAGTCGTCCCGTGTGTTACCATATGTTATATATTTATTTTTGGGATGAGACGTGATGGGTATGTTTCGTCTCATTGCCGGTTTGGAGCTATGACCGCTTCCCGGGACGTCGTGTGCGTGAGTTTACCACGAGATGGGTGTCGTTTAGTCCCACCATGGTGGCCCCAGTTTTGCTACGTGAGCCGGGCACTGGGAAGATGATAGCATTGATGCAGTTTATCGGCGATATGTATAGCCGGGTATATTATGTGCATGGCCTTGTACATCATATGTAGTATGTACACTTGGCTATTGGATTGATGATGATATATATATATACGGTTAGAAATAAATACCTATATATATATATATATATATATATCCTATAGACGAAAGGATATGGACTTTTATGATGTACATCTTAGATGATTATGGTGTACTAGATTGATGGGGGTAGGTGTATTGCACATAAGGTATTATTCGCTTACATCATCCCAAGGATATTATTGGAGGTTCTTTTATTTTATTTTATTTGTTTTCTTTTTCTTTTTCTTTTCTTCTTTCTTTCTTTAGTAGTTATAGTTAGTAGTAATGGTAGTATTAACTTGTATGTTGAGGATTATGGATCTCCAGAATCGACATTGACCAGGAGTAGTGTAACGAGGTGGTTCCTTGTTTGGATTTCGCTTTGCGAGACACCTCACGCACGAAACGCAGTGCCATGTCGAGATTTGAGAAAAGTAATTCCATAGGTGGCATCATGGATCTCTGGTCTTGACCTTGTCAGGAGTAGTGTAACGGGGCGGTTCCTTGTTTGGATTTCGCTTTGCGAGACTCCCCACGCACGAAACGTAGTACAATTTTGGGATTAGAGAGAAGTCTTTCCAATATTCCATGTGCATATTATTAAGTATATAAATTCTTACGTTTTTAACCTATATAGGTATATATGTATATGTACATGTATAGGGGTAATGTTTTAGGAATTTTGATAATTATAATTCATGAGATTATTAATCGGAATTCATTAAGCCTTTTATGGCATAATTGTTGTAATCATAATCTAATAGGATTAGAAATGGGTGGATCCTTAGATTATGACGGGAAGGTAGCTCTCGTGGATATAGGCTAGGCCTGATAAGTTAGGTTGTCCTAAAATCAACGGGGGTAATTTAACTAAAATTTGAGGACGCGAATAGGTGCGCGCCTTTAGATGAGAGGTGAGTTGGGGTTCCATGAGAGTGCGGTCTCACTTATTTATGAAATTAAGTACACCGGTATTTATTATGCACGGTTAACACACTTGCTAAATATTTTACACATTCGGGGCTCTGACCCGTTTACTTTTCTCTCCTCCTTGTATATATATATGTTACCACAGGTATCCTACCGCATGGATGCCGGATGACCTTCTATCCTGAGTCTTGGGAGCCGTGACAGGTGCGGACTGTTGCGGGATGTTTCATGTAGTCGCTTCCTACTTCTTTAAAATTCTAGGTAGGATTCCTGTTGTATATCGGGTTTGTACCCAAGGGATATTTACATACATGTTTATATTTATTCCATTCAGTTATATGTATTTGCTGTGATCCGACAGCTTATTCGGGCCTACTCTTTGTAGTACATTCGGTTGTATTTAATTGTTTCATTTTATTTATTATAGTTCTTTCCTGCATCTCTCCTATTCATTAGTAGTTTCATAGTGTGGGGTTGTTGTATGTTGCAAGTTTTAAATTTTTTTAACATCTCGCTTTTATGATTTCGGGTAGTTAGTCCTATATTATATAGTACCGTTAGTTGATGTTGAGACTGGACCATCTGAAATTCCTGATTTAATATGGTATAGGGCTGGCCACCCGTTATTATTTTAAGCGGGGTGTTACAGTTTGCACCTTTTGCAAAAGAAGAGCTCACCTTAAAAAATTCTGCTATAAATTAGGTAAAACTAGTCGTACACATACTCCCTTATACAACTTTAGTGACTTTTCTAATCTTAGGGAGAAAGTTAAATTTCTAGTCGCGACTTAGCATATTTTAATGGAAAAATTTCAATAGACGTCTTTGCCATTTGAGAACACTTCTAACATTCCGACTAGAGTCAATAACAATAAGGGAAAATAAAAGGTTATCACCACTTGGGTACCTAAGCGAGGAGAGAAAGACCTTGTTGTTAGTGTTGCTCTAAAGGCTCAAAATAATTCCCAATGGTATTTCGATAGTGGGTGTTCTAGGCACATGACAGGCGACGTCACATTTTTTATCCACCTTGATGATCTCAAGGAAGGTAAAGTCACATTTGGAAATGAAATTAGATCTAGCATTTTAGGACGTGACAGTGTTGAGATACCTTAATTTTTAAAGTTAGATGATGTGTTGTACATGAAGGGGTTAAAAGAGAACGTGGTTAGCATGAGACAACTGTGCGATGCAAAGTTTACGATAATGTTTGACCCGTTCGAATGCAATATTTTTGATAAATCCATTAAACTTTTACTAAAAGGTGTGAGGACGGAATATAATTGTTATAGGATTGTTCCTAAGTCCTCTTTTATTTCCAGTAGTGCCATGGTCTCCACTATGAACCTTTGGCATCAATGACTAGGTCACGTGAACTTTAGAGATCTTGAGAGATTAGTAAAAAAGGACCTAGTTCATGGCTTACCATGATTTTGGAAACCAACTTTCTCAATTTGTGGACCTTTCCTACAAGGTAAACAAATTTAAAGTCTCCATCAAAAGTTGAATACCATTACCACCTCTCATGTTTTGGAGTTAATTCATATGGATATTATAGGCCCTAATCGCTCGGAGAGCTTAGGTGGTAAGAGATACATTCTCGTGATGGTCGATGACTTTTATAGATACTCAATTTTAGGATTCCTTTGAGAAAAGTCCGATGTGATTGAGTTCCTTATAAGAAATTGCCGTGTTTTACAAAACCAACACGGTATCACGATTAATTAGATGCATGGTGGTATTATAACTGAATTTAAATAAGCAAAAGTGGATAGCTATTGTGATGAAATGGGCATCAAACATGAGTTTTCATCCATTCGCACTCCTAAAAAAATGGTATTATTGAGAGGAAGAACGAATGATACAAGAAATAGCTAGATCCATGCTTCTTGGGAGAAATGTGCCTAGAAATTTTTGGGCAGAGGCAGTGAGCACTGCATTCCATACGGTGAATAGGGTATATCATCGTATGCACACACTTCACACGCCTTATGAGTTATGGACAAGAAAGAAGCATAACCGATCATGTTTTTGTGTCTTTAAGATTACATGCTACAATTTTTGAGATAGAGATGATGAGGGGATATTTTTAGAATATCCGTCGACCAGTAAGGCTTACTAGGTTCATAATACGATAAGATCTAAGGTTATGGAGTCAGTAAATGTCACAATTAGAGATGACGAGCCTCCGATGTTTATTTCTCCTAGTCCACAGTGTGAGGGCGATGGACCCCAGGTGATGATCCCATCATTCCTCATGCTACTGCATTGGATCCCGTTTTTATTTTGGGGGAGACACCATCTTGGGATCGAAAGAGTTATAAAACTTCCACTATACTTGGTGATCCTACACTAGGTGTCAACAGTTGCGCTTAACTCAAAAATATTGTTAGCTTTATGTGCTACACATCCCTAGTAGATCTTAAGAACGTGAAATAAGCACTCAAGGATGGGCATTGGATATCGACCATACTGAAGAGTTGCTTCAGTTTTGAAAGAACGATATCTGGGAGTTGGTACCCCGAACTAGAGTTACTAATGTGATAGGTACCAAGTGAATTATCAAGAATAAGGTGGATAAATATTCTACCTAAATTGGTTGCTCAAGGCTACACACAGATCGAGGGTGTAGATTTTGAGGAGACATTAACTCTTGTTGCTAGGCTTGAGTCCGTTCGCTTACTACTCACAATAGCATGTCATTCGTGCTTCAAGTTATATCAGATGGATGTCAAGAGTGCCTTTTTGAATGGAATTCTACTGGAGGAGGTTTATGTGAAACAATCAAAAAGGTTGGAAGACCCTAAGCACCCAAGACACATCTACTATCTAAGGAAAGCCTTGTATGGTTTTAAGTAAGAACTATATTCTTGGTACGAGAGGATTACTTCTTATCTTTTAGAACGTGGCTTCAAAAGAGGGGGAGTAGATAAGACTTTATTTATGAGGAGAGAGAATGGTGCTATTTTTGTTATCGAGGTCTATGTAAACGATATAGTCTTTGGATCCACATGCTCCTGCCATGCTCACACGTTCGAGGAGGATATGAAAAGTGAGTTTGAGATAAGCATGGTAGGTAAGCTTACATTCTTACTCGATCTTCGGTTTCATTAACTTGAGGATGGGATATTCATATCTCAATCCAAATATTCAAGAGACCTTATGAAAAAATCAGGTCTAGACTCCACTAAGCACGCTCACACCTTGATGAGTTCATCGACAAATCTTAGCAAAGACGCTTTAGGCAACAACATAGAGAAAACTTTATATCGCAATATGATATGTAGTCTTCTTTATCTTACCACTAGTCGACTCAATATTGACTTTAGTGTTGGAGTCTATGCGCGATACTTGTGTCCTCAAAATAATCACATTTGCATGATCTTAAACAAATTATAAATACATGAGTGGGATTCTATCATACTGTTTTTGGTATTCCTTTGATAATAATGATCGTTTGTCCGTCTATTCGGATGCCTATTGGCTCGGGGATGTCGATGGGTATGGGAGCACTTTGGGTGGGTGTTTTTACTTTAGGAGTGCTTTTGTCTCGTGCATGATTAAGAAAAAAACTCCATATATTTGTCCATGGCAGAGGCTGAGTACATAGACACTGTGATTTGTTGCATGAAACTCTTATGGATGAAGAAAATATTAGAGGATTATGACATTTCATAGGGCACGATGACTATTTCCAATGATAATATGAGTGCCATACACAGTTAACGTAATCTAGTCTAGCATTCACACACAAATCATATTAGGATATGCGAGCACTTTATTCGAGACCTAATGTCACACCCCGCCTAATTCTGGCGTCGGCCGCCACCAAAACTAAGCCGGGCGTGAACTAAATAAATACCATTCTTAGCATGAGACAGATATGAGACATAAATAAATCAGTCCATAAGATAAATAATTGGTCAATCTCAAATGATCACAAATAACTAAGCGATAAAAGATCCATCACATGCTAACTCCAAAAATCCAATCTCCAATAATGATTAAATAAAATCTGAAATAATCCCAAAATGAATCCTCTAAACAACTTTGGAACCGAATGGCCCAATAAAACTCAAATGAAGTCTCATAATACGACTGGAAAAGAAAGTCTAACTAAACTATGCCATAAAGTAAATAACTCCAGCTTCACCTCCAATGATAACTCCGATAAACTTATACATCTTCTCCAAATTCTAATCTTGAAAAAGATTAGTCAACGCATGGGTCAGAGCCAAAGCCCCGAGCAAGAATACACACTACTCCCCTCAAATAGGATCCTTGAATCCAGACAGTAGCATTATACGCAATAAATATCACAATAGAATATTTTAAATTAAACGAGATAATTAAACGCGATAGATATAAATCACTAACTACCCGCATAAATCCCCATTTATAAAGGCACACCAATATGATTTTTAATTTCCCAAGTCCCACGATGTTAATTTCATTAAATTAACCAACTTTTATTATATCCTCATTTTATTATGGCGGTCCTCCCGCCTCGGGTGATTTCTCCACCAAAAATACACATCCCCTCGTCAAAACGCCGGCTGGCCCGTTTAAACTGTCGGCCCTCGCTGATTGACGAGGTTCCACACACGACACGACATAAAACGCCGGCTGGCTCGTTTAAACTGTCGGCCCTCACTGATTATGTCGCCAATATATTTTAATACCCGTCTTATTATCTTAGGTATTAGTTCTCAATTTCTCAATTCACAATTTATAATTTACCCCACCCTTTTATCGATGTGAGATCCTCAAAATACCCCTTAGTCCCATACCTAAGGGTTCCCAAGTCATCAATACGTCCTAACTTATGTATAGGAGGATTTTCTAACATAAATCATAACCTAGTCTCATACTTAGACAAGTGTAATGACGATAAAGTAATAAAAATCAGCCCACCCTCAAGGTGATAAAAACGCAATAATCTTCCCTCACTAGTCCCATTCCTAGAAGGCATTCTAAAATATAGGGGGAGCAAAAATACCCAACAACCATCGTCACAAGGAAATATAATAATACCAAAAAGTCACACAACCACGCATGATTAATCAACGTATAAAACTACGCATGATAGTCCAATTCAATTAAATCTTTATTTAATTATCACAACGTCAACAATACCCAAATAATCTCATTTAATTATTTTAAATTAAATATACCAATTTTTCATCATATATACATCAAAAACCAAATTTCATTATCTCTACATGTATTACATGAGTTATACGCACCCAAAAATTATTTATTTTAAAACTAGGGTTTTTCTATATGCAACCTACACCAATAAAACCCAAAATCACTCATCAATCCTACGTACCCAAAGGGTTATGAATATTATTCAGATTAAAAGATTTTATAAAAACAGCCCCATAATTAATATTCACTTTTTCTAATTAAGTTACTAATTATTTTTAAGAAAACATGCAATTAAGTGTTTAGGTGACACTTAAAACGCATAATACTAAAGGAAAAGAATAGAGTATTCATGCCTGAATAAAAGTTGGTTTAGAAATCTGATCTTGAATGTGTATTCCTCTAAAAAATTTGACAAAGATTCGTTCTTGACGCGTCTTGAGAAAATCCGGTTAATCTTGACAAAACTTGAGTTGAAAGTTATGTAGAATGGGGCTAGGGTTTTGAGGTTGAAGAAGATGAGAGAATTCTGATTTTTGAGAAGGCTAAAATGTGTTTTAAAAGATCTAAACTCGTCACTTTATGTTTATATACCAAAAAGAATTAGAGTCCTAATCAAATACAAATACTTGAAAAAATCATTACGGAGGATCGGACCGTTAGAATCACTTGAAATTTTAACATGTTGTAGCGAACGGCGAGACATGACTGCTGACAAAAATTCAGCTTGATCGGACGGTCGGATTTCTAAAAATATTATTTTTACAAGAAAGTTTTATGCTTTGAGGACTCTTAGAGAGTTTTATATTTTGACGACTCTTCTAAATAATAAAGATTCAATTAAAACTCCATTTTAATTTCGATTCCAATTCCGTTTGAAAATTTATTTTTTCAAATATAAAAACCAACACTTTAAATTATAAAATTTATAAAATCCAAAATTTCATTTTTCTCTGATTTTTAAAATTAATTTAAAAAAATTCCCATTTAAAAACTCGGGTTGTTACACCTAATTGAGGAAAAGATCGTGTCTATGAGATTTGTGAGCACCGACCATTAGTTAGCTAACATTTTTACGAAACCTTTAGATGCACTTCGATTTGAGGATCTTAGGAAGTCTTTAGGAGTTTTCGACGTTGATTGAGATTGGATATGTTATCTAGTATAGGGTGATTTTCATGCCTATTCATATTTATTCCTATTGCTAGATTGTATTACCATTGCGTTATCATTGTATTTATTTATTTCCATTTTGATATTTTTTTGAAAAATCCAAAAATATTTGTATTTTCTTGAAACATTTTGAGAAAAATACAAAAAAATATTTGGTTTCTTTTTAAGAAAAAATGAAAAAGTCAAAAAGATTTTATTATTTATAAAATATTTGAATAATCTAAAAAGAGTTTTGTAGTTTTTTACACCATATATGGATGAACATTAAAGATGTTTGAGTCATCCATTAATTCCATATTCACGTGATTATTTTGTAGTGTTTTAAGACGTGACACCATTTCATTTATGTCCTTTATAATGTGTGGAGTCATTAAGATGTAATATTATAACTACTTGCTACATGTTTGACTCATTTTCACCTTTAATGAAGATAATTATGGACTTGTTTGAGTATTACACTTTACTTTCACATATCTATTATCGTGATTTCATCTCAATCCTGCTTTTAAAATGAACCAAATGTGAAAAATGAGATGATAAAATTACTGCATGTAAGAACCATTGTCGGGATTGAAAAACATAGAAAATCAGTTTTTCGGTAAAGTTGGTATATTTTAAGCAATGGAATCATGCTACGAAAGACATGCTGAGTTTGCGTGAAAAGCCACCATTTTCAAAGAAAAGATCCAAAAAGGTTAAAGGCACATAAAAATAAAAGTGTTAGTCCAATTTAAAAGAACATTGATACTTTGCCACATATGACCATTAATTTTTTCAAAAAAAATAAGACAAAAAAAATTCAATATGTGAGATTTTGAGGGAGTTAAGTCGAAGATCAATGGGTTTGCACGTCTTATAAAAACATCATAAAGCATAACATAGTTTTGGGCACTGGGGCTGTGAAAATAACTTACAATATTGATTAGTTGATTAGGTTAAGTCAATTTCACTCAAGTTCACCATTTTTGCACCTAAGGTAGACTATGAGATCTTTCGCTAGTGGTGTCTCATTCCTTCGTGCATATATTTTATATTTGTTTGCGTTGATTAACACATAGAATATGTTCACACCCCTACATTATGTTTTCATGATTTGAATAATTTTGTATTTTTTCATGGTGTGTTGTATTTGTAAAAATTTTATACTTGAAAAAATTCAAAAAATTCAAAAATAGTTGGTGGAGCCTTAGAAATTATCATTGCATGTGTGTCATTCATATTTTTTTTTTGTGATGATATATTATTCTTATTTGTGATGCTTTACAATTCATGATTAGTTTCTACTCCTTGTCTATTTCAGACAAAATAAAAGATGGAAAATAAATTATGGGAGAGTTCGATTTATGGGGGAGAAAATTATGAATTTTATTTTATTTTTCAAACCCGATTCATCATGGGGTCTGTAATACCCCGTATTTTTATGGCTTTTAAAATTGGAGATATATTAAATTTAATTATGTTATTAATTTAATAATAGTTCGGCATTTTATTTAAAAATATTTACTAGCGTGACGAGAGTTAGTAATTATTGGGAATTTGTTGAATATTACTTAATGAGTAAAGTAATATGTATAACTGAATTTATTAAAATTGTCAGGAGTGAATAATATGATAATTATGAAAAATTAAGTCAGGGCGCGCTTGTATCGTGTCAGAACTAAATTATTATTATAAGAAGTGAATAAATTATAAGTCACCCGTATGGTCATTTCGAGTGTGCGAATGTGTCCGGAAGGGTCGAGATAGTCAGAAAAGTTTACCCGAGGGTTTAGTTTGAGTCTCGGGGGATTTTTAGGCCTAATTGGCATCCCAGGAGGGTATTATAGTCATTTTGTATTTTTGGGTAATTAAACCCACGAATTTTCCTAAGTTATATCAGCTATTAGAGATGAGCTTTTAGGTTTAACAACCATAGAAACATAAAACGACTATTAGAGAACAAAATTATAGAGCTTTTCAAGAATTGATCACAAACCGTAGCACCTCTTTCAAGATTAACACCACCGGGACATAGATCGTAAGACGAGAAATGCATCCATATCCTTATCACCAACAAATTAGACCTTTAAATCCCATGCAAGTATCTATCTTGCTACTTTTCTAGTTAATGTGTCACCCATGTTAGAAGACGATTGAAAGATATATGTTTCATATGAGAATTTGAAGATTTAGAGAATTTAAATCACATGCTTTAGAGGAGATAAATATATTATGGAAATCTCAACATATGTAGAGGATTACCCACGAAATTGTATTGGTTTGGAAGTGAGAAATCTGGAAAAAGAATTGAATATTGGAAATTTAATGTAAAACTAGGGTTCTTGAATATTATGATGAATTACCCCCTTTAATTCGATACCTTTGATGAATTTGTACATGCTTCACGTAGAAAATCATGTATATAGGTATATGTAATCGGTAGTAAACTTGTTTAGGAGTTTGGGGATCATTAATGGTGTTTTGGAGGAAATTCTTGGATGAAACCCGTAGGTCAAAAATTTAGTTTCTAGGCAAATAACTTCTTGATCGATCGCTCGACCCAAGAGTGTCGACTGATCGACTGATCGATCGATTGACCCCTTTCCTCGATCGATCGACCCCTCCTGGAAAACTGCATGTTTTTCTCCTTTTTGTTTAATCCGAATAAAATACATAGGAACCCTTGAATATCATTGTTGACACCAAAATTAGTATGCTGATGTGGACGAATAATAAGAAGACATGTGTCAATCTACATGGCACAATAGCAACGAGGAAGATTGCTTCCCCGACCAACATACTCACTCCGAGGAACACCAACCCTCCGAGGAACTCTTATCCTCCGAGGAACTTCAATGCTCCGAGGAACTTTTGGACGACGAGCAACTAAGGCGGTTCGAGCTGCACCTCGACCACAGCATTAATTGCCAGATAATCAATAGTTCGACTATTCATTGAATGTTTATCATCTTGATGCGCATGTTTGAAGAACATTAAATGAATTACCCTTTCATATGTGTATCATTTAATGTGACACCCTTTCATGTACAGCCTAAGGGCTATAAATACCTTGTATCACCCTCATCCAAGGGGGAGGATTTTTTTGATAGCACTTGTAATCGAGAATTCCCTAAACACTCAGCAATAACATAACAGTGGATGTAGGCCATTCATATAAGGCTGAAGCACTTTAAAATCTTTTGTCTTATTTATTTATCTGTGATTAAATAATTAGAGTAATCTAGTTTTTTACATCAACAGATTGGCGTCGTCTGTGGGAAGAGATTTGTTATTATCGTTTTTCACCAAAAATCATTCATCACCAATGGCGGATAATCCATAATCTAGCAATCGAAACGCTGGAAATGCTGGAAATCCTCCAAATCCCTCTGCACCTCCAGATCTGGCCGGGATTATGACAAATTTGGCTCAAGGACAAACCGCCATGCAAGAGACGATGCGACAACTCATACAAACTCTTCATGGCGGCGTACCTGCACAGTCAGGGTATCGAAGTGGTCAGAGGCAAACCTATTTACTTTCTTCGCGATCTAGGCATACTGAATCATATCGTAATGAGGAATCTGATGATTTCTCTTATCAACCTGGGCAAACTTCGTCAATACGGGTTACAGATACTGAACAACGTGTCACCCTTTCCCCAGAAAGGGCCAGCGCATTGTAAAGGTTAAGTAGGGCCTCTCCTTTCAGCCGATTAGACCCTAGGAGGAATAGGAGTCCACCTAAGACCATGTCGAGGAATTTTCTACAATCATCAGATCTAAGAAAAGGATCAGCACAGTCACGACCAACTGCTCGTCAAGATAGATCTCAAGAGGCTACTTCAGAACGATCAATTGCTCGAACCAATAGGCCCGAGGAAGGAAATGAAGCGTGGAAAGGATCTCTTCAGCAGTTGGAAGATAGATTGGGAGAAATGGCTAAGGCGAAGAATCTCCTACAACGAACTTTTATTCAAGGGACACCTTTTGTCCAGGCCATTGTAAATTTTCCAACACCGTAAAAATTTAAAGCCCCTGTGGTGACCCCCAAATACGATGGAAAGACATATCCTGTTCTTCACATAGAGCAATATCAAGCTGCTGCCGACATCTATGCTGTCCCCGACGAGATGAGATGTAGGGCATTCTCAGGAACTCTTACTGGATCTGCCCAGATATGGTACAACAATCTTCCTCGGGGTAAGATTTCAACTTTCTTTCAATTGGCCGAGTTGTTCATCGGCAATTTCTATTTTGGAGCAAAGCCAGTAAAAAGAGTAGCACACTTGTTAAGTGTTAGACAAAAATCTGGTGAGAGCACTAGAGATTACATAACTCGTTTCAATAACGAGAAGCTGGAAGTCATAGATTATGAGGAAAAGACAGCAATCACCGCCTTGATGAGTGGGTTATTGCCTAATAAGTTGTATTACACTTTGGCGAAAGATCCACCTAAAACTATGTCAGAGTTGATGGCAAAAGCAGCCAAAAATATGAATGCCGAAGAAGCTATGGCTGCAAAGAAGAATATGGATAAAGACCCCAAGGTGGACATCGACAAGTCTAAAAATAAAGAGCATAAGGGAAATGGCGGTGACAAGCGTTCCAGAAATAATAAGTCGTCATGGGAAGTCCTGAAGAAATTCGATAATTATACTCCCTTGAAAATGGGTATTAATCATGTCTTGGAAGAAATCAAGAATAGCGAGGAGATAAAGTGGCCGAAGAAACTGAGGTCAGACCCTGATGCGAGGAATAGGGATAAATATTGCGAGTTCCACAAGGATCATGGCCATATGACTAAAAATTGCATAGCTCTTCAGAACGAGATTGAAACACTCATCCGAAGAGGAAAGCTAGCAAAGTATGTTGATCGGGGAGGTGAAAGAAGAAATAATGATCGAACTAGAGAGAGATCTAGATCTCCTCGTCGAGCAGATGAGAAAAAGAAGAGAGAACATGAAGATGATGCCGAGGATGACCCCGATCTTCCCAAGAAACCAAGGCAACCAGAACGAGAGGTATTTTCCATACGTTTTGGGGCATTTGATTGTAATGTCATTACAGGAGGAGATGCAGGAGGAGGAGACCTTACTGCAGAAAGAAAAGCTTACCTCGGAGAGGCACAAGCTTGTTCGTACATTCAGCGAATAAATTTGGCCGAGGAGGATCGTCCGAGGAAGGTAAACAAAGAGAAGCTGGTCATTGGCTTTTCAAAAAATGACCTGGCAGGTGTTCTTTACCCTCACGACGACCCTTTGGTGATCAAAATGAGGATGAAAGAAGTAGTGATTTCAAGGGTGCTGGTAGACAATGGTAGTTCAGCAGACATCATGTACTATTCATGCTTTGACAGCTTGAATTTAAAATTATCTCAATTGGAACCTTATCAAAGACCTCTTTTGGGTTTTGCTGGCGAGAAAGTTTTTCCACTTGGGACGATCAAGTTGGACATATTCATTGGAACTTGGCCTGCTTGTCGAACAGAGAGAATACGCTTCTTTGTGATGGATAAGAATGTGCAGTCAGCCTACAACATCATTATGGGAAGAGTTGGTTTGAAGAAGTTCGAAGCAGTTCCATCTACAGTACATCAATGCTTAAAATTCCCAACAAATTTTGGAGTAGGAGTTGTGAAAGGTGATCAGAAAGTAGCTCGGGAATGCTATTATTCATCTGCCGAGCAAGAGGAGCTTGAAGATTCAAGAAAAAAGACTACTACCTACCAGGTGGATGAAGGTACAGAAATTGAAACACTGGATCCTTGAGATGAATCTCAACTTGTAAAAGGACAGGTGGTGGAATCTACAGAAAATATTATTCTGGACGACGAGCACCCTGAACGAGTAACCCATATAGGTTTAACGTTGGATGCTTCAATAAAACAGGAGTTGATAACTTTCTTGAGAAACAGGAAGAAAACTTTTGCATGGAGTCATGAAGACATGCCAGGAATAGATCCAAACTTCTTATGTCATGAGCTCAATGTGAATAAGGAGATCAAGCCTGTAAAGCAGAGAAGAAGGGTATTTAGCCCCGAGAAGAATCAGGCTATACAAGAGGAGGTCGAGAAGCTTCAGAAAGCCCAATTCATTGAAGACGTGAAGTATCCAGACTGGTTGGCAAACGTGGTGATGGTAAAAAAGAAAAACAATAAATGGAGAATGTGTGTTGATTTCACCGATCTTAACAAGGCATGCCCAAAGGATCATTTTCCATTGCCCAGAATTGATCAACTAGTGGATGCTACCTCGGGAGACGAGCTGCTCAGCTTCATGGATGCTTACTCTGGATACAACCAGATCAAAATGAAACCTGAAGATAGGGAAAGTACTTCTTTTATTACCCCTAGGGGAACTTATTGCTATAATGTTATGCCTTTTGGTTTGAAAAATGCAGGAGCAACATACCAGCGGCTGATGAATAAGGTTTTCACCGAACAAATCGGTCGCAACATGGAAGTCTATGTCGATGATATGCTGACAAAGAGCAAGAAAGCTACTGATCATCTAGTTGACTTAGCTCAGACCTTTGATCAAATGGATAAATACCAAATGAAGCTCAACCTGACGAAGTGTACATTTGGAGTACGAGAAGGGATGTTCCTCGGATACATCGTCAACTAGCGAGGCATTGAGGCAAATCCAGAAAAGATCAAAGCTCTTTTAGGGTTGCGATATCCAACGACGAAGAAAGAGGTGCAGAGTCTTACAGGATGAGTTGCAGCGCTCAATAGATTTGTATCTCGAGCAACTGATAGGTGCCTTTCATTCTTCAAAACACTTCGAAAAACTTTCGAGTGGAATGATGAATGTGAAAAAGCCTTTCAAGACTTGAAGAAATATCTGGGAACACCTCCATTGCTGTCCAGACCAATGATGGGCGAAAAGTTGTACTTATATCTGGTAGTACAGAGAACGCAGTCAGCTCGGCACTGATCAGATTGGAGAATGGAGTCCAGAAGCCAATTTATTACACAAGTAAGGCTTTCCGAGGTGCAGAGATCAGTTACCCGAAGTTGGAAAAATTGGCATTGGCATTAATTGAAGCAAGTAGAAGAATGAGGCCATATTTTCAGGCCCATACCATCGTCGTGTATACCGACATGCCGTTACGACAAGCCCTTCATAAACCAAAAAAATCAGGGAGACTGATGTATTGGGCAATAGAGCTCGGTGAATATGATATTGTGTATGAACCTAGATCATCACTAAAAGGGCAGGCCGTAGCAGATTTTATAGCAGAATTTACTTATCCTGATACCCCCGAGGAGTAAAAGTTACTCGCTGATCGACCTGTGGATGTTACAGGATCAACAAACATGAGCCCAGACCAACTCCGGTTGGTAAAAGGATGAATGAATGTTAAAAAATCTACAGACATAAGCTCAGACCAACCCCGGTTGGTAAAAGAATTTGTGGATGTAGAAGGATCATCAACTTCAAACTCAGACCAGCTCCGGTTGGTAAAAGAGCGAGAAGAGATTGTCGATGAGGAGTGAAAAGTACCAGGGGAGGATGAAAGGAAGCAACAAATATTTCACCGAGGAACTCTATCAGATAAGGAATTTGAAGACGGGTTACCCATATGGAGATTATATGTAGATGGCTCATCTTGCACAGCAGGTTGTGGGGCAGGAATTGTTTTGAACACCCCAGACGAGATTGACATGGAATATGCCTTACGATTCCAATTCAAAGCCTCCAATAATGAGGCTGAGTATGAGGCCATGATAGCAGGTCTTAATTTAGCAAAGATTATGGAAGCACAACAAGTGATGGTATTCAGTGATTCTCAATTGATTGTGAATTAGATAATGGGAACATATGCAGTTAAAGGAGAATTAATGGTCAAGTATCATGCCAAGGTAATGGAGTTATTGGCAAAATTTGATGCGATTCAGTTAATCAGAATACCAAGAATAGAGAATGCACGAGCAGACGCACTGGCCCGACTAGCATCAGCTACTCGTACCGAGCTGCGAAGAACAATACCAATTGAAGTATTAGAAAGTCGAAGCATAGATGAAAACCTGACGATGAATATTATCTCCCTTGATTTAGGACCATCTTGGATGGATCCCATCAGGGCATATGTTGAAGAAGGAGAATTACCGAAAGATAAGCTCGCTGCCAAGAAATTAAAGTATAAAGCTGCTCGGTATGTACTAACTAATGGTATTTTGTATAGACGAGGAATTATGGCAGGTTTGCAAAGATGTGTACATCCTTCCGAGGTGAAAGAATTAATTGAAGAAATCCATGAAGGGTCCTGTGGAGCTCATGTAGCAGGTCGAACACTTTTGCAAAGGGTGATGACTCAAGGATACTACTGGCCGACAATGAGGGCTGATTGAATAGCCTATGCTAAGAAATGTGATAAGTGCCAACGTTTTTCCTCCATCCGACGAACTCCACAAGCATTGTTGACACCCATAACTTCCCCTTGGCCATTTTCCATGTGGGGAATTGATTTGGTTGGACCATTGCCGACCACCCGAGGAAGATTCAAGTACCTCGTCGTCGCAGTAGATTATTTTACTAAGTGGGTAGAAGCTGAACCCCTTATCGATATGACGTACGAGATGGTATACCAGTTCGTTTGGAAGAATATCATCTGTCGATATGGTCTCCCTCATGCCTTCATCACAGACCATGGAACACAATTCGACAACGGGGAGTTTGCTGCCTATTGTCAACAATCAAACATCCTGAAGACCCATTCAGCACCAGGTCATCCTCAAAGCAATGGGAAGACAGAGGTGACGAACAGAACACTGCTAAATGGTTTGAAGAAGAGGCTAAGTGAAGCTAAAGCTAATTGGATTAACGAGCTACAGTCAGTCTTGTGGGCTTACCGAACAACTCCCCGAGCAGCAACGGGAGAATCCTCATATATGCTAGAATTTGGAAGTAAGGCAATAATACCTGCCGAGTTGGGTATTCCGACACACAGAGTGCTAAATTTCAATTCCCCAGTCAGCGACTTAATGAGAAGACTGGATTTGGATATGCTCGAGGAGGTTAAAGAAGAGGCAGCCATTAGGAATGCTGCTTACCAACAACGCACAGCTCTGTTCTATAACAAGAGGGTGAAGAAATGCGACTTAAAAGAAGGGGATTATGTGCTAAAGAAGGTCATTCAGAATCACAATAAGCTGGAAGCAAACTGGCATGGACCTTACCGAGTTACAGAAGTTGTTCGACCAGGGACTTACAGAATAGCAACTCTAGAAGGAGTGGAATTTAAGAATGCATGGAATGCTGAACACCTACGAAAGTATTATCAATAATGTAAAATGTAAAGCAGTTCCTTCATTATGAATAAAACGATGATGTTTCACCATCTTCTTCCTTTTATTACAAGTTTTTCGGGGAATACTAGTGTGATACACTACACTGATAGTTCGAGCGTGATCAACTTCGGTTGGTAAAATAGTGAGAACAAATTATACTCCTTTGGTTAGGAGGCGTACACTTGCGTGATCAACTTCGGTTGGTAAAAGAGCTTGTGGACAAGATAGTTCGAAAGAACCTGATAGTTCGAGCGTGATCAACTTCGGTTAGTAAAATAGCGAGAACAAATTATACTCCTTTGGTTAGGAGGCGTACACTTGCGTGATCAACTTCGGTTGGTAAAAGAGCTTGTGGACAAGATAGTTCGAAAGAACCTGATAGTTCGAGCGTGATCAACTTCGGTTGGTAAAATAGCGAGAACAAATTATACTCCTTTGGTTAGGAGGTGTACACTTGCGTGATCAAATTCGGTTGGTAAAAGAGCTTGTGGACAAGATAGTTCGAAAGAACCTGATAGTTCGAGCGTGATCAACTTCGGTTGGTAAAATAGCGAGAACAAATTATACTCCTTTGGTTAGGAGGCGTACACTTGCGTGATCAACTTCGGTTGGTAAAAGAGCTTGTGGACAAGATAGTTCGAAAGAACCTGATAGTTCGAGCGTGATCAACTTTGGTTGGTAAAATAGCGAGAAAAAAATATACTCCTTTGGTTATGAGGCAATAGTTCAAACCCACGAACAACTTTGGTTGGTAAAAGGGCAAGAACAACATTCTTAAAATGCCATTCTAGGTTGATTAAGAAACGAATATGCTCTTAAATGCCAATTTATGTTGGTCGGGAGGCAAGATTATTGCAGAAAAATACAATAAGTTCTTTGAAGAACAAAATATTCCAAAATGAACCAAATATAATTGGTCGGGGATAAAAACCCACTAATTGTAGTTGGTCGACGAGGATAATTTATCGACCTTGGTTGGTCGAACACATTTTAAAGACAAAAAGTTACCAAGTATGGTTGGTCGGAGATAAAAACCCACTAATCATAATTGGTCGACAAGCATAATTTAACAACCTTGGTTGTTTAGAAAAATTTTAAAGCAGTTATTTTACTCATTACTTTATTATTAAGTGATCGAGCAACATTTCTGATATTTTATTTTGGTCGATGAACCATACAATATTGTTATGCAAGCAAAAATATAAAGTGTTTAATAGGCACAAGATAATAGCAATACAGATTTGCAAACAGAAAATGAAAGCTTTCATTAAAATTCAAAATAAATTACAAGTTACATATATGTGCTAACTATTACATTGAAAATCCTATTCTATTGGTTTTTTCCCTTCAGCCTTCGATACAGGTTCCTCGCCAGCAGGAGGATCATTTAATGTCTGAGGAGAATTGATAAAATTCAAGTCCTTCAACATTCTGACATTCATTACTGAAGGAGTATCCAAGAGATGCTCGGGACGAGATACGTCAATTTGAGAATGAAGGTTCTAGTCACCAAGATAATTCGCAATCAAGCTCCGAGGAATGGCGCGAGCTGGTATCCATTCCATGTCCAACTTGAAAGGTGGCACAGGCAAGTCAAGAAATCCAGGCTCGTAGTAGTACCACACAAAATTTCCTTGCTCGAGCTTTAATACACATAAGGCATTCAGCCAGCCTTGTTTATAACCCTCATTATTGGCATTCTGGATACGAGCATCTAAATGAACTAGAGCTTCGTTGTATCCAGCCATCCAAAATTCCATGGGATGTTTATGGAATTGGAAGGTTAATCTATCCAATTGTTCATGAAGGTTTTTAGCAAAAAGGTCCTTGGTATGTAAAGCAGACTTCGTCGTAGTAAGTTGATCTTCCAAAGTCAGGATTTTCTTGGACATTTCTGACAAAGCCCGATCTTTTGCGTTCAACTGGTACGCTTGAGTTTCCAATGTTGACAGAGTACGAGCTTCTTCAATACTACGAGGAGTTCTTGATCAACCCCGAGCAGCTGGGGTGCTTCGTTCCTCGTTAACATCCTGAGCAGCTCTTCCTCGCCCACGAGAACCTCTTCCTCGTCCCCGAGCAGTAGCAGAAATACCAGACCTTTTTAAAGTATCCAATTCTTGCCTTAATTTGGCATTTTCAACCTCTAAGAATGAGAACCCTTCGCCGGAGACTGGTACCAAGGTAGTGGAAGATGAAGCTGCAGACTTATACTGTGCTAACTCTTTCTGCAAATTGTTGTTCTCTTGTTCCAGCAGCTCGGCGATCTGTCTGCAGGCCTCAACTTCACCTTTTAGGGTCCTCTCCCTGATATCGTACCCAGCAATGATCTTTTTGTGGCCTGTCTCGGAAGAAAGCTATTGATACCTATCCTCATACCCCTCATGCAACAGGGCAATCGATTCATTGTGCTGATTCTGAAGATCCTCTAAAGTACAATGAAGCTCCTCAATCAAGTCATAGTAGGCCACGTTGTTGGCCACAGCTCGGTCAAGTAAATCCTTTAGGTACTGATAAGCCTCAACTGCTTGTTCTGAAGCATCATGGCCAAGGATGTCAGCAATTTCTAATACGCTCAAATCAGTGTGACCAGCCTTATAATATTCACGGCATTGCTGCATCAGCTTTGTATCATGGGCAGATATCAGTTCCATTCTAGCCATAAACTAATAAAGAGGAGAAGGCAAGAGTTAATAAATAAAAACAGACAGAGCATCGAAAATGTAGAGGAACAAAAAGATGTGATTTTATTACATCATCAACAAGATTACATCGTTTGGAATACAGAGGATAAGTAAAAGAAAAACAGAAAGAGAGTACCGAACAACTTCACACCTTTTCCTTGTCTCCCAAGACTTTCTCAGGAGGCTGGGACGAGGAGCTTGGTTGCTCGGTAGGAACGATGATCTGATTAGTAGAAGCTAGGACTTGTTCTGGAGGAGCAGGCAAGGATGAAATCTCCTCGGTGGCCGTCTGGTTGGGTTGTGGAACAAGGAACTGATCACCCACAGTCATTGAGGATTCTTCAGATGCAGCTTCGTCTTCATCCTCATCTTGAATAACTGGAGGAGGACCAGGGAGATGTTGTTGAAATAGCTCGGAGTCCTTGCTCACCTTCAGTTCCTCTAAGGCAGCAACCCAACCATCATGGAAGTATTTCAAACTTCCATACTTCACCTGGGTCATCATCGCTGCTACCCCCTGTCCCATCCTTTGTCACAACCAGTTCGGAAGGACTTCTTCACAGCTGTTTTCTCTTCATTTTTTCCGAGGAGAGCTTCTCGGACATAAGATTCTCGGTGGCCTTCAATTTGGTCTCCACCTTCGCCTTCTGACGATTTACTTCTCGCAGGAGGGTCAGCTTTTCTTCAGCTGATTTCAATTTATTCTCAAGCTCCCCAAAGCCTGAAAGTTTCTCGGCATAGTCTTTATTCTCTCTCTCCAAATCCTTCACCTTATTACCAGTTATACTTTCTTTGCATCAGACGCAGCCAATTTCTTCTCCCATTCAATTTTATCCTCGTCATTCTTCTGACGGGATTCACTCACAGATTTGATAGCTTTCTCCAGTGCTCCTTCCACAGTGGACGAGGAGCAAGAAGCTTTGATCGCTTCATCCTTTTTAAGGATTATATTGAAACAGCTCGTCAACTGTAATCAGAAAAGGGAAACGACATCAGAAACAAATATGGGAAATAACAAAGGAAAATATAAAAAACTCAAAGTATAGATACTTACTGAAGCAAGATGACGAGCATCCAGAGAAGTAACCATATCTCGAGTAAGGTCTTCTTCAGTACCTTGCACCTCGGGAATGGGCAAAAACTTTGCCAAGCTCATCGTAGAGCTCGGAGGAACAGTGATTGGAACACCATCTCCACCAGCTGGGAGCTGGGGAATGGCTCTAGAAATACTGACCGAGGAGGATTTCCTCAATCTCCTCGGTGCCTTTTCAACAACCTCAACCAAAGAAGAACTTTTGGTTGGTGAGATAGTGATTACTTCAACAGGTGCATCCTTCTGCACAGGAGCCACTGGGGGCTTCTCGACAGCCTTTTGAGAAGCAACAGGAGGGGTGGCATCTTTATTCTTTGTCCCTTTTTGGACATCAACCTTATTTTTCTTCCCATCTCCAGCAGAGGAAGTCTCCTCGAAGAGAGCGGGAACTCTTCTTTTGCCCATTTTTTGGCTCAAAGGAATATGAGATTCTGGATCAGAGTCTTCAGGAATTTGCACTGGATCACTGATGCTGACCACAGGACGAGCAGTAAAGGACAACGTATAGATCCTATACTGCAACAAGTATGAAGCAGACCTGATGTGCTCGTCTGCAACTTTCTGATGCAAACTCCAGATATGTTTCAATTGCCTTATATTAACTTCTGATTCTTTGGGAGTTTTTCTCTTACTGTTAACTGCAAACAAAAATAAATTGAAATGTCAATCATGCATTTATTCAAACATGATGAAATCATAATTTCAAAAATAAAATAAAATGAAAATAACCTATCCCATTGCCATATGGGGGGCATTTGGGACCTTCATACACGTCGTCTCCGACTGAAGGAGCATGTTGCCAATTTTTGAAAACTAATCCATGTTCAAAATAATCCCTATTAGCATCAGGTAGGTTGACTACTAAAGCCCTATTCAAAAATCTGGTTTTTAAATAATAAACATTATCTAAAACATCCCATCTATAGCAATACATAATCTCAGTAATTCCTATACGAGTTCCATGAGTTTGATTTAACTTATGCACCCCATTAACTATTCTCCATGTATTGGGGGCTACTTTTGTAGGAACAACATCAAAATGTTGACAGAATTCTAAGCATAAAGGGTTAGGTGGAAAAGAAAATCCACACTCAGCGATAAAGAGGCTGGGGAACCAATGCCCCTCAGCCAAACGAAAATAGTCAAAGGGCTCAGGAAGATTCTCCAAAGTTACCCAAGACGGAATGGAATAATCAGAACGGAATTTTTCAATAGATTCAATAATATAAACGATGGTGAATAAAAGGAGAAAGAAGAGGATCTTACAGGAAGAATGGAGATCTGTTGACAACGAACGAAAACAAGGATGAACGCACAAGAGAAAGAAAAGCTATGGAGAATTCGAAAGTAAGAAAATTGTAAAAGGTAGAGTACGGTATGATTGCTTGGCAAGTTTAAATACTGTGCCTGGGGAAATGGCGAAAGAAATGATTACAAAGAGAAACTATTGAGCTCCCGGCGGCTAAAAGGACAAAAAGAGCACGAAGATCGAAGCGCTCATAAAAATTCAAAAAAAAGGCGGATTCTGTGAATTTGGAAGGAAATTTAAAATAAGGCTCCTAAAACCCAGGAATGTCATTTAATATCTCCATATACCGAGAAAGAATGTTCCATACTCCTCAAAGTTCGAAATATGAAACATTGGGGGCTTCTGTTGACACCAAAATTAGTATGCTGATGTGGACGAATAATAAGAAGACACGTGTCAATCTACGTGGCACAATAGCAACGAGGAATATTGCTTCCCCGACCAACATACTCACTCCGAGTAACACCAACCCTCTGAGGAACTCTTATCCTCCGAGGAACTTCAATGCTCCGAGGAACTTTTGGACGACGAGCAACTAAGGCGGTTCGAGCTGAACCTCGACCACAGCATTAATTGCCAGATAATCAACAGTTCAACTATTCATTGAATGTTTATCATCTTGATGCGCACGTTTGAAGAACATTAAATGAATTACCCTTTCATATGTGTATCATTTAATGTGACACCCTTTCATGTACAGCCTAAGGGCTATAAATACCTTGTATCACCCTCATCCAAGGGGGAGGATTTTCTTGATAGCACTTGTAATCGAGAATTCCCTAAACACTCAGCAATAACATAACAGTGGATGTAGGCCATTCATATAAGGCTGAAGCACGTTAAAATATTTTGTCTTATTTATTTATCTGTGATTAAATAATTAGAGTAATCTAGTTTTTTACATCAACAATCATTTAAAGAGTATAATGGGTCATGAAGAGGACTATTAGGGTCTAAGTAGACTCCGTTGAGTGAAATTTTATATGGGATGAAATTGTGGGTTAACGGGGGATTTCGTCACATAATAAAAATTGTGCATACGTTCACTAAAGAATTGAGAGACTCGTGAAAGACTTAGACCAGAATGTAAGAGAGGGTGCACCTACTGAAATTATCTTTAGTAAGAGAGAATATTTCGAGAGATGGGAAGTAAGTAGGAAATAATTACAATTGAGAATAAAAGAGATTAATCCTTTATGAGAGATAATTGGGTAAAATTGTACTAAGTACGGTTAATAATAATTATTATGGGTCGTGGGCGAACCTAATTGGAATAATGTGAATATTTATATATACGGCCATGTGACTGTGTGCATATACTAAATATTATATTTGTGAATATTCATACCCGTGCTACTTGCTATCATGGATGTTGCCACGACAGTACAATCTTATCTCAATGGGACCGTTATGGGGGATATTGACTTGTACCTTAGAACATAGGATTCCTTGGTACAACTCGACTTGGAGGGGTATGTGCTGACCTCTTAGTGACTTGGAACTATGATTCGCCTCCATTTTGTGTGTATTGTGTTAATACAGTTCGAGAGTGATTCTGAACTAGTATTTCCCTTAGTACGAGAGATACGGGCACTTGATAGCAGAGAATGCTAGCACCATAGATTTTATGTGGGGTGCGGATAATGTATATATATATATATATATATATATATATGGAAATTTTCTAGTGTGCGTATAAGTAGTTTAATATTGAGTAAATGCTTCAAACTTTATAGTAAGTTTCGATAACCCAATAACGGTACTGAGATATTCTAAGGAACGTAAGTAATCATGAAGAGATTGATCGCTAAACTAAATATCGTAACCTTGTTAATTCTCGAAAGAAAACTTTATGGGGAATAAGATAGATAGACTTATGAGATTTAGTAGTACGGTAGGCGTGCACACTAGATGAGAGGTGAGAATTCTCAAGAGAGTGTCTCATACTAACATGCTTGTTAGATGAGCTGGTAAGCATTTTAAATACTTGCTAAACTATTTTAAAACTGTTTTACACTCGTGCTCTGACCCGTCTTCTGTCATTTTCTCTCTCTCTTGTTTATATATGTATGTATTATAGGTGCCCAGCCAAAGGGGCGTCAGGCATAGGTTCTTTAGATTGGACGTGCTGCAGCTTATATGGGAGTTACAGGCCCTTGCTTTAGATGACCTCTTCATTGATTCAGTTCTTGTTTTAAGTTCTTCATAGTTAGGGCAGGTGTCGCCCGATTTCCTATTCCGTTTGGATTTGTTAGATGTGTGTATTTATTATATTTCCAGTATTTAGTACTCATTGGGAGTTAACTCTTGTCAGGATGATTTTATTTATGGTTCTTTAACTTGGCTTGGTTAATTTAGATGGCTTAATTGTTTTGTGTTGATTTCCATCCTTATCATTTATGTGATTCTTAAAGTGATGATTATTTAAAAAGGTTTTCATATTAGAATTTAATACAATGGAAATAAGACTTTAAATTGTTTTGACAATTAGCTTAATTGTTTAGGGTGTTTAAATTGGAAATATTTATTTTACGACAGTGATGCTAAGAATGAACTAACCATTCACCTTGATTTTTAATTTAATAAAGGACTAATCACCCGGTATTTAATT
This sequence comes from Sambucus nigra, assembly GCA_949130495.1. Lineage (NCBI taxonomy): Eukaryota > Viridiplantae > Streptophyta > Magnoliopsida > Dipsacales > Adoxaceae > Sambucus > Sambucus nigra. Next base: position 516,476,332 of record OX422214.1, on the reverse strand, counting down.
AGACAGGGTGTCTCAGGTGGTATCAGAGCATCAGGTTCTATTGTCCTTTAGGATATGTACGACTTATTTCGCTTCCATCTTAGCATCTTTGATATAGAGACCTATTTTTAGGAGTGTTGTATTCTTGAATTTATGCTTACGTCTTCAGATATATCATATTTGATAATAACTGTAGACTAATAAACTTCCTTCTCATTTCATATGCCTTCAAGATGCGTACCCCAAGACAGGAATGCCTAGCCCGAGTAGCCAGCAACTCCGGCTCAGGGAATGATGAATGTAACTGAAGTAGCCGCCATTGTTTCTCAGGCAGTGAATGTCTCATTAGCGATGGTGCTGCAGGCTCCACCCTAGGTTCAGGTAGTAGCGCTAGTACTAGCACAGCTTCCCATTGCATGGGAGCGGGTCAGGGATTCCTTTAAGAAATAACATCCCCCGGAGTTCTCGAGTAGTTCGAACATCGTGATCACCAGCCAATGGAAGAAAGATATCCTAAGGCATCTGCGCATGCATGAGTTCACTGACGTGCAGAGACAGTTAATGGATTCCTTCAAGCTAGTGGGGGTCATTTTGCAGTGGTGGGAGTCCACCACCACCCTGGAGGAGAGTGAAATTATTTTGATTCAGTCGTTCTGGGTGCAGTTTGATCGCAAGTATTTCCCATCCGCCGTGCAGACTAAGATGAGGCAGAGGTTACTAAATCTCAAGCAGGAGAGCATGACCGTTGCTGAGTATGAGGAGGAGTTTAATACACTTCTCACTATAATGACAGATGAGTCACCCATTGAGGAGAAGAAGATGGATAGGCGTGGAGGATTCATCAACACCTTATAGGCAATCTATCGTTGGGTACTTACACCGACGTACTCAACGCCTCTCTGTTGCACTTCCAGGATCACTGCTTCCATTAGTAGGGGAGAAAATGAGCAGGGGAGTCCAGCCAGCAGAGCAGGAGAGGGGGCAGTAGTACTGATGGGGCACCAGCAGCCCAAGGGCAGACCCGTCACAGTGAGCAGAGTTCCCATTAGGGGGACCCTGCCAAGTGATTCCGATCAGCTGATTCTAGGTAGGGATTTGGGGTCTATAAACAGGGCTAGTAGGGCCAGTCCAGTCAGCTTGGATAGCAGGGCCAAAACCGCCAGCAGCAGGGTCAACAGCCGGGCCATTAGGGATAACAGTGCTTTTAGCAGGGCCCGTGGCAAGGTGGTAACGGCCAACAGGGCCGTGGTTAGCAGGGTCAGAGGGGAGGAAACTTCGGGGGAAGGTGTTTCAGATGTGGCAAGAATGGCTATAAGCGTCAGGATTTCCCAGAGGGGGATAGGGCTCCACAGTAGCAGGGTGCCCGTAATGAGCCATAAAGGCCACTCTTTCTAGCCACCCTCCCAGTGCTAGCTCAGATGCCAGCCCTACCAACCATCCCAGCAGCCCCAGTCCAGCAGGGGAAATTTTATTATGGACGTGTCTATAACGTTTACCTGACAGTAGCACCTCAGGCGCCACCCACGATTGAGGGTACGTTTCCTATCCATTCACTATGAGTCGAGTTTTATTTGATACTAGGGCATGACACTATTTTATAGCTACTCACTTTGCACGGTCCTTCGGGTTATTAGACACGACAGAGAGTACAGTGACATGTGTAGACTCACAACTGGGGAATGGGTCCTTAATTTTCTTTATATGTCGGGGTGTAGGTATAGAGAGTGGTAGCTTGATTTTACCTGCAGACATGCTAATTTTAGATATGCATGTGCACGATACCATCATTGGCATGGATTCGCTTGCTACGTACATAGCCATGACAGATTGTTTTGGTAGGAGTATTATCTTTGCCATTCCAGATCAGGAGATAGTTTTGGTGGTGATGACTCGCCCAGAGGGAGGATCTTCCACCCATTTGTATTACATAGAGGAGGATATCTTTAAGGAGATTGTGATTCCCCTAGATTTGATTCTAATTATTCGTGAGTATTCAGATGTATTGCAGGAGATACCGGGCCTACCCCCCAGTCGATAGATAGATTTTGTCATAGATTTGATGCTGGGCACTCGGTCGATAGTACGTGCACCGCATCATATGGCTCCAACGAAGATGAGGGAGTTATGGGATCAGATAGAGCAGCTGTTAGGCCAGGTATTGATTCATAGGATTACCTTGCCTTGGGGTGCTCTGGTGTTATTTATGAATAAGTGAGATGGTTCACTGAGGTTATGCGTGGATTATTGGAATCTAAGAAAGTTTACGATACATAATAAATATTCGTTGCCTCGAATCGATGACCCGTTCGACCAGTTGAGAGGAGCATCCTTCTTTTCGAAGATAGATTTGAGATTGGGATACCATCAGCTATAGATTAGGGAGAAGGATGTGTTGGAGACTACTTTCTTGACGAGATATGGGTCCTATGAGTTCAGAGTCATGCCATTTGGGTTGAAAAATGCTCTAGCCGTATTCATGGACTTGATGAACTGAGTGTTCAGAGAGTTTTTGGATCAATTTATCATCGTCTTCATATATGACATCCTGATTTATTCACAGAATGAGGAGTATTCCGAGAACTTGAGGTAGGTTCTTCAGACTTTACGAGAGCATCAACTGTATGCTAAGTATGAGAAGTGCGGATTCTAGTTACGGGAGGTACAATTTTTGAGATATGTTGTCTCGAAATTAGGGATATTAGTTGACCCGAGCAAAGTGTCGAAAGTGAGGGAGTGGGGATAACCCATGACACCGACAAAGGTGCATTGTTTCTTGGGGTTAGTCGGGTACTAGAGGCGGCTCATCCGAGGCTTTTTGAAGATAGCGGGTCCATTGATGAATCTTACTCGCAAGGGAGTACCGTATGTATGGGATGATGCTTATCAATTGGATTTTGATGAGCTAAAAGATAAGTTGACTTCGACGCCAGTTCTTGCTTTGCCCAGGCCGGGAGTGGAGTACCTGGTGTATACTGATGCCTCTTTATAGGGACTCGGGGGAGTACTTCAGCAGGAGGAGAAGGCTATAGATTATACCTCCCGTAAGTTTAAGCCTCACGAAAGGAATTACCCCACCCACGATCGAGAGCTGGCAGCGGTCGTATTTGCATTGCAGATTTGGAGAAATTACTTATTGGGGGAGAATTTTCGCCTCTTCACAAACCAAAAGTCACTTCAATACTTATTCACTCAGCGAGAGTTGAACATGCATCAGTACAGGTGGCTGGAGTTTGTGAAAGACCACCAGTTTGAGATACAGTACCATTCGGGAAAGTCTAACATCATTGCTGATGTGTTAAGCCGTAGATCAGTAGGTGACGTAGCAGAAGTATTGAGAGCGAAGTGGAAAGAGTTGGGTCACCAGGATGTGGTAGCTCATTCCTTTATATCTGTTATGTCTGTTACACCTGAGATTGTTACGAGGGTGATACAGGCACAAGCAGTGGATACGTGGTGCCAGGAGCAGATTGTACGACTCTTAGCTGAGGGTGCTGAGTCCAATTCAGTGAGTTCTGATGGGGGTGTGAGGTTTAATGGGAGATTGTTGGTCCCAAAGGGAGAAGACTTACGTTATGCAGTGATGACACAGTCACACGGATCCAGATTTACAGTACATCTCAGAGGAGATAAGATGCACCAGGATATGAGGTGGCAGTACTATGGAGTGGGATGAAGAAGGAAATTACTGGGTTCGTGTCCAAATGTTCTACCTGTCAGATGGTAAAGGTGGACCACCAGAGACCGCTAAGGTTACTTAAGCCGTTGGAGATACCTACGTGGAAATGAGAAAGTATTTCCATGGACTTCATTACTGGGTTGCCTACATCACAGCGGGGTTACGATTCCATATGGGTATTAGTGGATCGGTTGACCAAGGCAGCCCATTTTTTGCCAGTACGGACAGACTACACTACAGGCCAGTATGCACAGTTATTTATTTCTGAGATAGTTAGGCTACATGGGGTGCCCCTAGATATTGTGTCTGATAGAGAAAATATTTTTGTGTCGCACTTCTGGGAGAGCTTTCAGGAGGCCATAGGTACAGAGTTGAGAGTGAGTTCAGCTTATCACCCACAGACAGATGGACAGACAGAGCGTACCAATTAGATGCTGGAGGATATACTACGCATGTGTCTCCTTAATTTTGGAGGAGGTTGGGAGCCGTATCTTCCACTGGTGGAGTTATCTTATAATAACTCCTATCAGTTGACGATCGGTATGGCCCCATTTAAGGCATTGTATGGCAGGCCTTGTCATTCTCCCGCTTGTTGGCTAGAGGTGGGGGACAACAAATTAGTTGGGCCAGAGGTGATTCAGGAGACTTCAGCTAGGATTGAGCTTATCAGGAGTCGCATTCGGGTAGTCCAGGACTGACAGAAGAGCTATGCGGATGCAAAGAGGTCCTTCTGAGAGTTTAGCATAGGATACCAAGTATTACTACGTGTGTCTCCTATGAAAGGAGTAATGAGATTCGGGAAGAAGGGGACGTTGGCTCCGAGGTACGTAAGACCATTTCCCATTATCGAGAGGATATGTTCGATGGCATACAGAGTGGGGTTACGAGAGCAGTTGCACCGTATTCACGATGTATTCCACATCTTGTCGTTGAGACGATATCTATGGGATGATATGGCCCACACCCACATCGCGATAGATGAGATAGACTTACATCCCGACACTGCTTATGAGGAGAGACCAGTGGTTCTCCTAGATCATAGCGAGAGGATATTGAGGTCAAAGGTAGTTCCACTTGTACGAGTTCAGTGGGAATCTCGTAATGTGGAGGAGTCCACTTGGGAACGTGAGGCAGATATGCGCAAAAAATATCCTGATCTTTTTTTTTCCAGGTAGGCCTTATTTTTTGAATTTCGGGATGAAATTTCGTTATTAGGGGGAAGTATGTAATACCCCGTATTTTTATGGCTTTCAAAATTGGGGATTTATTAAATTTAATTGTGTTATTAATTTAATAATAATCCGACATTTTATTTAAAAATATTTACTAGCGTGACGAGAGTTGCTAATTAATGGGAATTTTTTGAATATTACTTAATGAGTAAAGTAATATGTATAACTGAATTTATTAAAATTGTCAGGAGTGAATAATATGAAAATTATGGAAAATTAAGTCGCGATGCGCCTGTGTCGTGTCGGGACTAAATTATTATTACAAGAAGTGAATAAATTATAAGTCACCTATATGGTCATTTCGAGTTTGCCAACGTATCCGAAAGGGTCGAGATAGTCAGAAAAGTGTACCCGAGGGTTCAGTTTGAGTCTCGAGGCATTTTTAGGCCTAATTGGCATCCCGGGAGGGTATTATAGTCATTTTGTATTTTTGGGTAATTAAACCCACGAATTTTCCTAGTTATATAAGCTATTAGAGATGAGCTTTTAGGTTTAACAACCACAAAAACATAGAATGGCCATTATAGAAGAAAAGTAGAGAGCTTTTCTAGAATCGATCACAAACCGTAGCACCTCTTTCAAGATTAACACCACCGGGACATAGATCGTAAGACGTGAAACGCATCCATATCCTTATCACCAACAAATCATACCTTCAAATCCCAGGCAAGTATCTATCTTGCTACTTTTCTAGTTAATGTGTCACCCATGTTAGAATACGATTGAAAGATATATGTTTCATATGAGAATTTGAAGATTTAGAGAATTTAAATCACATGCTTTAGAGGAGATAAATATATTCTGTAAATCTCAACATATGTTGAGGATTACCCACGAAATTGTATTGGTTTGGAAGTGAGAAATCTGAAAAAAGAATTGCAGATTGGAAATTTAATGTAAAACTAGGGTTCTTGAATATTATGATGAATTACCCCCTTTAATTCGATACCTTTGATGAATTTGTACATGCTTCACGTAGAAAATCATGTATATAGGTATATGTAATTGGTATTAAACTTGTTTGGGAGTTTGGGGATCATTAATGGTGTTTTGGAGGAAATTCTTGGATGAAACCCATAGGTCGAAATTTTAGTTTCTGGGCAAATAACTGCTTGATCGATTGCTCGACCCAGGAGTGTTGACCGATCGACTGATCGATCGATCGACCCCTTTCCTCGATCGATCGACCCCTCCTGGAAAACTGCATGTTTTCCCCTTTTTATTTAATCCGGATAAAATACGTAGGAACTCTTGAGGCATGAAGAGGACTAGTAGGGTCTAAGTAGACTCCGTGGAGAGAAATTTTATATGGGATGAAATTGTGGGTTAACGGGGGGTTTCGTCAAATAATGGAAATTGTGCGTACGTTCACTAAAGAATTGAGAGACTCATAAAAGACTTAGACCAGAATGTAAGAGAGGGTGCGCCTGCTGAAGTTATCTTTAGTAAGAGAGAATATTTTGAGGGATAAGAAGTACGTATGAAATGATTACAATTGAGAATAAAAGAGATGAATCCTTTATGCGAGATAATTGGATAAAATTGTACTAAGTACGGTTAATAATAATTATTATGGGTCATGGGCGAATCTAATTGGAATAATGTGAATATTTATATATACGGCCGCGTGACTGTGTGCATATACTAAATATTATATTTGTGAATATTCATACCCGCGCTACTTGCTATCATGGAGGTTGCCACGCCAGGACAGTCTTATCTCGATGGGACCTTTATGGGGGATATTGACTTGCACCCTAGAACATAGGATTCCTTGATACAGGCTATCTGAGAATGATAGACATACAGTCCTAAGAGACGTGAGGGGTATGTTCTGACCTCTTAGTGACTTGGAACTATGCTTCGCCTCCATTTTGTGTGTAGTGTGTTAATACAGTTCGAGAGTGATTCCGAACTAGTATATCCCTTAGTACGAGAGATACGGGGAGTTTATAGCAAAGTATG